>WBMZ01008088.1:0-16975 GCA_013400975.1 Atrichornis clamosus | reverse complement strand
CCGTCGCCGCCGCCGCCGCCGCCTCATGCCCGGCCGGAGCCGCGTCCCGGCGCGCGGAGCCGCGTCACGGGGCGGGCGCGGGGCGGCACCGGGGGAGGGTTCCGGTGTGGCGGGGCTGAGCCGCCGTGGGGATAGGACCCTAGCATGGCGGGGCGTGGGGCCGCAAGGCACCCCCGTGGGCGAGACTTGAGCCCAAATGTGGGTCCTAGAGCTGGGGGCAGAGCCCCAGGTCTGGGGGGCTCTAGGGCCCCGGGGGGGGGAATGCTGAGCCCCAGCATGGCCCCATGGTTGGAGAGCGGGCTTCACGTCCCAGTGCAGGGGACATGGCCCCCAGTGCAGACCCCAGTAGGGTGGTCCCTGGGCCCTGGTGGGAGGGTTGAGCCCCAGTGAGGCCCCGGGAGGGTCCCAGGACCCCTGTGCAGGCCCTGTGGCGGGGGTGGAGGGAGACAGACACCCGAGGGAATGGCTGGAGCTGTGTCAGGGGAGGTTTATGTTCTTCCTCCACAAGATGCTGAGGCACTGAACAGGCTCCCCAGGGAATGGTCACCGCCCCAAGGCTGCCAGAGCTTCAGGAGCATTTAGGCAAAGCTCTCAGGCACAGGGTGTGATTCCTGGGAATTGTCCTGTGCAGGGCCAGGAGGTGGACTCAATCATCCTTGAGACCCTTCCAACTCATCTTATTCCACGATTCTGTGATGCCCTGCTCCTGCTCTAAGTGTTTCCCAAAAGCGGCTCATTCCCAAAACACGGATCCATTGGGAGCCTGGTCCACTGGGATGTTGGCTGCCCCAGGAGCACCTTTCATGCTAAAATCTCCTGTTTCTCCCCCAGTTCCCTGGCTTTTGGTGCCAGCAATGGCTGCAGATGCCATCCAGTGCTGGCTATCCCTGCTCGCACCTGGCTCTCCCAGAACACTACGCAGTTTTGGGGAGAATGGCCTCACTGGGCTTTGGTTTGGTTTGCTACTGGTTTTCCCAGAGAGAAACGCTGCTCCCTCACTAAGTTCCTCCTCCTCCTCCTCTGTACATTCCCTCGGGACAATTTTTTCAATCACCCCTTTCCTGAGGACCAAATCCATGGATTTAACTGGGAATGGGATGCAGCACTGGGCAGGAGCAGCTTGGCATCACTAATGGTGTTGCTAAATTATCAAGTCCTAGAAAAATGAGGAGACATTCAGGAGATAGGAGACTCCACCACTGCGGATTCACCCTCAGCCCTGACTTTACAGCACAGCTGTTGAAGATGTGAATAACCCAACTGGTGGCATCACTCCCCACCTGAAACCACATATGACTCACCCCACAGGCAGCCTGGAGCTGAGAAACTGCCCAAATTCCCCAAATCCCAGGTGTTTTGAGCTGGGGACGATGCCAGCTCCCCCAGGTGGTCGGGTACTCACCCAACTCGCAGCCAGGGACGGATTTGGTGGGCATGGCTCCTGCCGTGCTCTCCGGATCCTGGAGCAGTGTCCCACTCACTCCTGAGGGGTGACCCCGCCCTATTTAAGAGGTGTCCCCTCCCTCCTTCCCCACCGCCCAGAGCAGAGTTCCTAGGAGAGCTCGAAGGCACCTCAAAGGCTCCAGAAATCTCCGTCATCTCCCAGTCATTAATTAATTCCCTATGAACTTGCTTTGATGTGGCCCCACGGGCCGGGGCTGACAGAGGCTCCGGCAACTCCGCTGATCCGTGGCCCGACAGCCCCGGACTCTGCTCGGGGCCCGCACAGGCACCCGCAGTTACCTCAGGTACGTGCGGCGTGGATCGTCCCGTGGGATCGATCCGGCCTTATCGGCGATCCCGGGGGCAGCAATAACCCCCTCCCCAGCCGGCTCCCGATAAACAACAGCTGAGTGAGCAACACCTGGGCACACACCGGGAGGGCACGGGCGTGCGTGACAGGTGCCACGCGCCCACATCCCGGGGGGACCTGGGGGGACCGTGGTCCGGCTGGAGAGAGGGAAAAGCATTCTCAGTGACCGCCAGGACATGGAGGGGCTGCCCGAGATCTGGGAAGAGGTGACGTGGCACGTGGTTTTGGGAATTCCTGGGGAGCTGCAGGTGTTCCCGAACAGAGCTCAGGGCAGGGGCTGCGGGTGTTTCCCGAAAGTCCTTGGTCACTGTTTGTTCCGGCACCTGGAATGAGGAAAACAAATATGACCCACATGGGGCCTCGGGACTGCGGGCAGAACCGGTTCGGCTGCCCGGTGCTGGCTGGCCGGGGAAAGGAGCGAGGGATAAACGCAGGATACTGTCCGGCTCCCGTGCCCGGAGCCCCGGGAGGCCGAGGCGGAGCAGGAGCCGCTGGGGCGGGGCTTGGGGGGTCCCGGCCCCTTCGCCGGGGTATTTGGCCCACCACGTTCCCAGGGCCAGGTTAGGACAGCGGGGGCCGGTGGCAACCCCGCCATGGGCCCCCCAAGGGCTGAGAAGGGATTTAAACCTCGGTGAAACGGGAGGACGGTCCCGGCTCACCCGCCCGCGGTCACCGACTGCGCCAGCGCAGAATGACCAGGACGAGCAGTCAGGAACGGGGCCGTGGCCCCCTGGGCTGAACACAGAACTGGCGAGGGGAAGGCCCGGTCCAGCCGGGGGTCCCAGCGTCGCTAACGGGGAAGGGGCTCGGCCCGGGGTACCGGAGGCGCCAGCAGCGGCACTTCCGGCAGAACAGCCAATCAGCGCTCAGAGCCCCACGTGACTGCCGCCCTGTGACCCGCCAACATGGCGCTGTCTAGGGCCGCTGCCCGTGGGGGGCTCTGGCGCCTCGGCCCCGCCGCCCTGAGCCCCTCTCGGGGACGGATGGAGCAGCACCCCACTCTAGGGGTATCCAGGTGAGCGGGGACTCCTGCCGGGGCAGCCATAGGCTGTCGTACCCGCCGAGACACACCCCACTCAGGGACAGCCGCCCGCGCAGCAGCCCCGACGCCCCCCCAAAAGCCGACCGCAACCCCGACCCCCCCAAACACCGACCGTAGCCCCGACCCCCTCAAATATTGACGGCAGCCCTCACTAAATACTAACTACATCCCCCCAAACTCCGACCGTAGCCGTGACCCCCGCCAGGTACAGCCATCCCCTTTATCTGCCTTGTCCCCGTTACCCCGCTCTGTACTGGCCATGTCCTCCCCACCCTGTTCACCAGCCCTCGTTTCTCCCCCATTACCTCACAACCCTTTAATCACCGTGGTGCTCTTCCCTGCTCCGGTGCCATCTGGTTCCCCTTTCCCTGCCCCAGCCCCCCGGTGCCCGGGAATTCTGGAATCAACCAGGGCCCCTCAATCCCCTCGGACCCATAACCCCCACAGCCCTGGCCTGGGCGGGTCCCAGCTCCCCCCATATCTCTCTGGAGGCTCTGGGAACCCCAAACTCGGCCAGAGTTGACCCGGGGGATGGGGGCGCAGGTCCCAGGTGTGTTCCCAGGTGCGCAGGTCCCAGGTGCGTTCCCTCTCCACCCGCGCTGCCTCCCGTGCCCTCGTGGCCGCCGTGGCTGCCGCAGCCCGACGGGTCAACGCCAGGTACGAGCAGTACCTGGAGAGGAGCTTCCCCAGATTCTACCTTCTGTACAGCACCTTCACCACAGGTGAGTCACAAGGCAGGGGCCCAAGGGAGGTCCCATAAAGTGGGTCCTGAAAGAGGGGTCCCAACAGGGGGGTCCAAAAAAGTGAGTCCCAAAGAGGGTGGGGTGTTCCAAAAAGAGATATCCCACGAGGTGGATCCTGAAAGAGAGGTGCTTTTGGGGGAGTCTCGACACCTGGGTCTGGAAAAAATAGATTCCAAAAGGGGGGTCCCAACAGGTGGGTGTTGAAAGGTGGTTCCCGGGAGAGGCCCCATTCTGCATCTGCAGGTGGAACAGGGACGGTGGCTGCACTTCCTGTCCCCTGCCTGGGACGCTTCCCAGGAATCAGCACCTGAGGGAGCTCTGTTCCTGCAGGAATCCAGGCGCTCTTCCTGGAAGTGAAGGAAATCAGGAGAATCAAATCCAAGATGTCCCGGCAGCGGCTGAGCACGCAGCAGCTCCCGTACCGGGAGATGGAGCGGCTGCGCCAGGTGCGCCAGGTGCTCCTGGCTCTGCCTCCCCAGAGCCCCCAGAAATGCTCCCTCCCCATGGAAGGGAGCTGGAATTCCTCTGTGACACGTGTTCCTTGCCTAAAAACAGGGATTGGGAGCTGCACCCAGCACCAGGGTGGTGAATTCTAGGGAATTTTGGAAGTTTGGTGTCAGATCCTGACTCTCTTTCCTCCTTCTGGAGGCAGTTCCGCAGGGACCTGCTCAAGGCCATTCCCATCGGGATCATCGCCATCCCACCCTTCGCCAACTTCCTGGTCATTGTCTTGATGTGAGTACTGGAGTCCTGCCATCCCTGAGATCCCTGATTCCTAAACTCCATGAAGTTGGGATTTTTAGAGCCAGGAATCTGTCTCTGCTCCTCATTGTGAGTAAGGACAAACACCTGAATCCTGAGGAGCCGGGTGCTGGATTCGCAATCCCAGTTCCTGGGCCTGGCATCCCACCCAGAGAAAACATGGACTCAATTAAAGTCATTTAATAAAATAAGTACTAATCAGAGAGACTCTCCCTGGGATTTTGCAGTTGTGCTGCTCATGTTGCCCTCCCCACCCCCAGTGCTCCCAGTCTTGGTTAATGTCCTTATCCATGACCTCAGCTCACAGGGGACACAGGGAATGTGGATCTGTGGATCAGGAAGGCTCCACAGAGGGATTGGGCTAGGCTGGATCTGTGGGATTGAGTGCATGAGACTGATGGGGGTCTTGACCAGGCCGAGAGCTGGGTCCTGCCCTTGGCTTCCATGGCCCCGTGGGACGCTCCAGGTGCGGGGCAGAGCAGCAGGAAAGGACCTGGAGGGGCTGGATATGAGCCCAGGTGGGCGAGGAGGCCACAGACACCTGGCTTGTGTCAGCCACAGTGTGGCCACTGGCATCAGGGCAATGCCCGTCCCCCTGTGCTGGGCACTGCTGAGGCCCCACTCTGAATCCTGGGGGCAGTTTTGGGTCGCCAGACGTGGAGGGGCTGGAGCGTGTCTGGAGCTGGGAAAGGGCTGGAGCATCAGGGGCAGCTGAGGGAGCTGAGGGGACTCAGCCAGGAGAAAAGGAGGCTTGGGTGGACCTCCTTGGTCTCTACAACTCCCTGACAGGAGGGGAGACAGCCTCAAGGGGAGGTTTAGGTTGAATTTTAGGGACACTTCCTCATGGAAAGATCACTCTGGTATTGGCACAGGCTGCCCAGGGCAGGAGGCAGTCCCAGTCCCTGGGGGGATTTAACAGCTGTGTAATGTGGCACTTGGGGACGTGGTCAGCGGTGGCCTTGGCAGTGCTGGTGCCAGTGCTGGACCTGATGACCTCAGGCTTTTCCAACCCTAATGATTCCCTGATTCCTGCCCCTTTGGGAGCAAACACCCTCAGCTCCTGGGTCAAACTGTGCTGCCCCAGGCCCAGGACTTTCCTTGGCCTCTTCCCACAGCCCAGAATCCGCCTGCCCTGCCCCCTCACATGCCATTCCCTCCCTGAATCCCTCTCTCCTCTCTTTTCCCAGGTATTTCTTCCCGCGGCAGCTCCTGATCCGCTACTTCTGGACACCCAAGCAGCAGGTGGAGTTCCTGGATGCCTATGACTCCATCCGGAGGGACTCGTATCCCGACGTGGTGCAGAGCTTGGTGCTGGCAGCACAGTCCCTGCCTGAGCCCCGGCCCCGGGAGCTCCTGCAGCAGCTCTGTGCCCAGGCACGTCCCCCGGTGGTGCCACCACCACCCCTCAGGCCTGTGGGGATCGTTGTCACCTGTCAGAGGTGTCACCTGCACTCCTGGGGCTCTTTCAGGTGCAGGGAGGTGCCCAGCCACACCTGGCCCAGCTCTTGGCTGTGAGGAGTTTGTTCTCCGGGTCTCTGCTGGCACTGAACAGGCTCCAGGTGGATCATGTGGTGAGTTCAGCTCAGTGCTGACCCACTCAGGTGTGCCCCAGACTGGGGGCTGTGCCCCAAAACCAGTCCAGATGCAGATAAGAAGCTGGACAGGTGCCTTCATGTCCCAGGCTCATCCCCACACCATGGGGAGCAGGTGAGAGGGGTTCAGGGGAGACCCCACCTGCAATGCTGCCTCCAGCTGTGGGGCCCCTGACACTGAAAGGATGTGGAGCTGCTGGGAATGAATCCAGAGGAGGATTTGGGGAAGGAATTCCTCCCTGGGAAGGTGGGGAGGCGCTGGGAGGGATTTCCCCATTCCCAGAATGAAGTGTTCAAGCCCAGGTTGGATGCAGCTTGGAGCCACCTGGGCAGGTGGAAGTGCCTGGATGGGTCCCACCCCTATTTTTAGGAGGGGTTGGACATCTCCCAGGTGACCCTCCCCTTCTGCTCCCCAGAGAGCCCTGAGCCAGGTGCTGTTCCTGACCCCACACCTGCCGGCCTTTTTCCTGCGGCATCGCCTGCGGAGCCACGTCCTGGAGATCCGACACCTGGACCGTGCCCTGCTGCACCTGGGCCTGGGGCAGCTCTCCGAGGAGGAGCTCCGAGCGGTGAGGATACCTCAGCACACCTGTCCTGGGGTTGTGTCACCTCAGGTGTCACCAGCATGGCCTTGGGGGGTCCCCCAGACCCACCCCAGGCAGGTGGTCACTGCTCTCTTCTGGGAAGGTGTTTTCCCAAGCTGTTTTCCACACCTGGGCACTACGGGGGGGACAGTTCCCCACTGCTCTTCCCCTGGAGCCAGGCAGGATCCCGGTGTGATGCTGGTGTTCCATGTGCCTGTCCCTGACCGTGTCCGTGTCTCCCCAGGCCTGTTACCTGCGTGGGCTGAACTCCACTCACCTGGGCCAGGCTGAGTGCCGAGCGTGGCTGGAGCAGTGGCTCGGGCTTTCCTGCGAGCTCCAAGGTACCTGCTGGGGGCGGGGACACCTGAAAGCCTCCTGAGTTTCTCTGGGCACAGGGAGTGCTGCTCCTGGGGAGTTCTGGGGTGAAGGGGGGACTTTGTCCCCCTCCAGCCTGCCCCCCACACCTTTGCCCAGGTGTCTCTGTCCCACAAACCTCTGGTGGCAGATTTCAGTCCCGGGGAAAAGAAAATGGGAGCGGGAGGGAAATGGGGGAACCGCTCCCTGTGCCCACCACAGGGCTCCCAGTCTACCCAGGGCCCACCCCCAGTGTCTCCCAAGGCCCCTCCCATCCCAGTCCCAGCTCTCCCAGTCTGCTCAGTGCCCCCCAGTGCCTGTCCCAGCGCCCCCAGTCTCTCACCCTGCTCCTGTGCTCTTCCAGCTTCGGAAGCTTCGCTCCTGGCCCACAGCATGGTCCTGCTGTCCCTCAACTACAGCCGGCCCCTGGAGTGATGCCGCCCGTGCCCTGCTGGATCACGGAGTGACAGCTTCGTGTCCCTCACCTCAGCCTCGTGCCCCAAACTGGTGATTCCCAGCCTGGTGCTGCCAAAATCCCAGCGTTCTGCTGAGCCGCTGCTGGGTTTTCCCTTCCTCTGGAGCCGTCAGTGGCCAGTGCTGCTGTGAGGCCGAGCAAAGCTGGGAGAGGTGGCTTCGTTATTCCAGTAATTGACTGCATCCCATTAATTATGGGAGAGAGCGAGCAGCTCCCTGACCTAGGGGTGCTTCCTGTGGGATCTGGTGGCTGCTTCCCATGGGATTTGGTGGCTGTGACTCTGTGCTGGAGGGTTCTCCTCCATTTCTTTTCTCCACTAACTAGTCTTAAAAATAACAGCCCACTCCCAGGGGTTCAGAAACACCCTCAAATTCCCCCCCAAAGCCTCCCAAATCCCTGTGGGACCTTCCTGAGAGCCTTGGGAGAGTTCCGGGGGTTTGTCTGGCTGGAGCCAGCAGGTGGATGGAGGAGGGAAGGGTGTTGGGGCTGGGAATGTCACTGCTGACGCCGGGGGGGTGGGAGGGGCCGATCAGAGGGGCCCCGGGCTGCATCCCCCAAATTCAGCATCATTGAAGCTTATTAGACCTTTTCCCCTTGCATTTCCTGCTCCACAGTGGTGGCTCCCGGGACTTCTGGGGGTTACACCCCCCTGCCCCACCCTGCATGAGGAATTCCTGCTGGCAAGTGAATTTACCCCAAACTTCCATGGTTTATTAAAGCCCAAAGGAATTGGTGGCTCCAGTGTCTTTTGGGGGGGCCCCTCAGCATGGGGACACCTGGAAGATGTCCCCTTTGGAGCATATCTGGGATATAAAGGGGTAGGACCCATCCCCCTTCCTCACTGCTTCCTGCTGTTTTTTGTGAATTTGGGAATGCCCCATGAGGACTTCACTGTGGGGGTATTTAACCCCTTTTTAAGCCACAATTCACATCTAATTTAACCATTTCTTTTCTTTTATATATTCCCCTTAAATACAGCATTATTCAGGAAAAAGAGTGGGCAAGGCCAGAAAAAGAATTTATATTGAGGAGAAGCATTGGATTCCCAAAATTTGGGAAAATGAAAATAAAAAATCCAGTGGGAGCTGGGAGGAGTTTGGGGGGACCCCCGATTTTGGAGAGAAGGGGGACTCAGAAGCACCTGATCAAGCAGGAACCAGTGTTAGTGTGGATTAAATATAATAAAAATTATATTAAAAGGCAAAGATCCCCTTGGGTTGCCCCAGTAACAGTGAAATCTGGGTAAAAATAGAATAAATTCTGGTAGTTCTTGTCTTTTGGGGAAGCACCATCCGGTCCCATGCCGGGGGATCCATCTGGGGTCAGATACAGAGTCACCCCCTCCAGGACAGGGGATCCGTGGGGATGAAAAATAGAGGAAAATAAGGATTTTGACCCTCAGTCCGTGTCCCCACTCAGCCCCGTGTCACCTCTCAGCCCAAGTCACCACATCCTGGGGCCACGCCAGCTGTGGGCGCGGGAGAGACACGAGCCGGCCCGACCCCCTCCTGTGTCTGCTGGTGANACACGAGCCGGCCCGACCCCCTCCTGTGTCTGCTGGTGACAGGAGCCGGGCCCTGGTGTCCCCAGGAGCCAGGCCCTGGTGTCCCCAAGAGCCGGGCCGTGGTGTCCCCAAGAGGCGGGCCCTGGTGTCCCCAAGAGCCGGGCCGTGGTGTCCCCAAGAGCCGGGCCCTGGTGTCCCCAGGAGCCGGGCCCTGGTGTCCCCAGGAGCCGGGCCGTGGTGTCCCCACGGGCCGGTGCCGATGATGCCGGGGCGGCGGTGCCGGGCGCGTCCCTGCGGGCCCTCTAGGGTCACCGGTACCGGGCGGAGGACGGGCGGGAGGTGGCCATGGCCGCGGGGGAGCGGCTGCTGCTGCTCCGCAGGGCCGCCCCGGACTGGTGGCAGGTGCGGCGGCCCGGGGACCCCCCCTGGGCGAGGCCCTTCTTCGTCCCCGCCGCCTACGTGGCCGAGGAAGACCCCGGTAACAGCGGGACCCACAGGTGAGTGGGGCGGGGGGCACGGCCGGGGGGCCACTGGGCTGGGGGCATGGTGCTGGCAGGGGAATGGGGTTGGGGGGGCTGGGAGGTCAGTGCGGGTATAGGGTGGGGGACGCAGCGCTGGGGCTTTGGGGGCACAGGGCTCGGAGACACCCGGGAGGGTCCCAAAGGGCCGGAGTGGCACAGACTGGTGGGTACGGGGAGGCAGTGGGGACACAGGGCTGGGGGTGCTGGGGGCACCGGAGGCAGGGGGACACTGAGGAAAACGGGGCTGGGGCCGGGAGTGGGGGAGTTGTGTGTGCTCCCCACGGAGGTGGGTGGGTGCCCTTCCTTCGGCGCCCAGTGCCTCAGTGCTGCTCACCGGGGGACCTGTGTGTCCCCCCCACAGCCCCCACCCCCGCCGTCGGCCTCAGCACCAGCCAGGGGGGCAGACGGGGCTCCCCCTGCGCCCCCGCAGTGCCAGTCCCAGCAGGACCCTGCGGTGAGTGGGGGCCAGGACTCCCTGTGCCCCCGCCAGAGCTGCTTCCCTCGGAACCCGCCCCACAGTTGTGCCAGGACTCCCCATCCCTGCACCTCCCCTTGGCACCCTCCTCACCTCGACCCTGCTCTCCGTATCCCCTGCGGCACCTCCACCCCGCCAACGCCATCCCCGCACCCCCCAACTTCACCCCCGCCCGTCCGTCTCCCCCCGAACCTCACCCCCGCCCCCTTCGCCGTTTCCCGTTCGCCGGGGCAGCGGAGGATGCTGGGGGCGGGCAGCGAGGGGGCACAGGGGGGCTGGGGAAGCGCTGTGGGCATTGCCCATGTGCCCCCCATGGTTCAGGTCCTTCACCCCCAGGTGCCCTCCCCGGGACCCGCCACGGTCTCTCGCAACCCGGAGGGGAGGCAGCGGCCGCCCCCACCCCGTGCCGGCCGGGCCCCCCCTGCAGGTTTTGGGGTCCTGGGAGCGGCACCGGGATCCCGAGAGCGGCCGCTGCTTCTTCTATAATTCCGAGAGCGGCACCAGCTCTTGGAAACCCGCCCGGCGGCACCGGGACCGGATGGAGCCGGGAGCGGGAGGTCCCAGGACCAGGTGGGCATGGGGAGTGGGGGGGGTACCCGGGAGGAGGGGCAAGGGGGAGGCAGGGACCGGAGCTCTGCCAACCTACCCCCAGTGGGGTCTGCACCCCCAGCCCCTCCATGGCTCCCCATGTCCCCACCAGCTCCCACCCTCCTGTCTCCCTTGCCCCCTCCCTGCCCCTCTATCGTGCCCCCCTGTCCCTCCATGTCTCCTATCTTGCCCTCACGCTCTCCCTTTTGCCCCCCCAATGTGGCCCCCCAACTTCTCCATTCTCCCAAATAATCCCCCCCCAGTATCTTCCCACCCCGAGTCGGGGATGAGAGCTGGGGAACAGGGTGGAGAGGGGCACGGGTGGGTAACGGGGAGCACTGGGGAGGGTATGGGGGGTCTCCCACGCTGTCCCTTCTCCCTCAGCAGGTGACACATGGCTGGACCCTCACACACCACAGCCCTGAGGACTGAGGAGCCGCCCCTCCACCTGTGAGTTACTCCGACCTGGGCGTGCGGGGAGTGCTGGGGGGTGCTGGGGCAGTCGAGGGATGCTGGGGGTGCACGGGGTACTCGGGGGTTCAGTGCTGACCCCATCCCGTGGGACCTGCACAGGACCAAGGTCACCCGGGAGGGCAGGAGGCTCAGGTGGGGGTATGGGGAGGCACAGGGGTGGCTTCTGTGAGAAGCTGCTGGAAGCTCCCACCATCATGTCCTGCAGAGCCAATGTCTGCAAAGACGGACGTGCTGCAGGCCAAGGCTGGGCCAATTAGAAGTACCAGTAAGGCCTCTGTGATAACAGATTTAAGAAGGAAATCAAAACAATCCTGGTGGCGCAGTTTTAATTCCAGCCAGAGAAGAGGGAGAGAGTGAGAAGATGTGAGCAGAAAACAACCATGGAGGCACCAAGGTCAGTTTGGAAGGAGTGGGAGGAGGTGCAGGAGCCGGAGCCGAGATTCCTCCGCAGCTGGTGGTGAGACCATGGTGAGGCAGCTGTGCCCCTGCAGTCCATGGAGATCCACGGGGGTGCAGAGATCCCCCTGCAGCCCCTGGAGGAGCCCACGCCGGAGCAGGGGGATACCTGGGAGGAGGCTGTGATCCTGTGGGAGACCCGTGGGGAGAGGGGCCCTGCTCCCAGGCTAGAGCAGCCTGTCCTTGGAGGACTGACCCCGTGGCAGAGTGACCCACGCTGCAGCAGGTTGAGGGGGGCTGCTGCCCGTGGGATGGACTCACGTGAGAGAAGTTCCTGGAGAACTGTCTCCTGTGGGGAGGGACCCCACGGTGCCGCAGGGGAAAACAACTCCTCTCTGAGCAGCAGAAGAAGCCACGGATGATGAAGTGACCAAACCCCCCGCTCCCTGTCTCCCTGTGCTGTTGGGGTAGGAGGTAGAGCTGGGAGGAGGGAGTGGGGGGGAAAAGGTGTTTCCTAAGGGTTCATTTTGCTTCTCATTATCCTGCCCTGTTTCTGTCAGTGTAATAAATTCACTTTCCTGCCTTTAAGCCTGTTTTTGCCTGTGATCTCTCCCGGTCCCTGTCTCTGGTGGGTGCCTGGCATCCGGCCAGGGTCAACCTACAGGGACACCTGGGTGACAAATGGTGCCTGACAAGGACCCACCCCTCCTCCTTCCTGCGCCTCCCCGATAACAACAGGGAGAAATTCACTGAGGAACCCAAACCCACCACAGGGGAAGACGCATCACACACCTGACGGCAAAACTCTGGTGGATCCTGCAGGTTTCAGGCAGGAAATGGAAAAGGATTACATACACTGTTGTCCAGTTCTTTAGGCACTAATGCCGCCCCCTTAGGTTCTGAACTAAAACCATTTGGTGGTGTCCTGGTTTCGGCCAGAACAGGGTTACTTTTTCACAGTGGCTGGGAAGGGCACACGACTAAGGCCCAGATGTTATTGGATACCACCTGTCAATGCCAGGGCAGGAGTAAGGGACTCTCTGGCTTCCAAGAAGAAGGGTGGGGTTCCAGGTGGAGAAAACCGTGGAGGGAGGGGGAAAACTCTGCCATTTGTTCGTGGTCACTCAGGATCTGCGGTGAGCGCTTTTGCATGTGAATCACCTGTTTTGTGTACTTTTAAAAATAATATATTTGCTGTTACTCTTCATTTTCTCATCTCATTACTCGTTCCAGTAAATTGCTCTTATCTCAACCCATGATTGTTGCCTTTTTTGCTTTCAACTGGGGAGGGGAGGGAAAGAAAAGTGAACAGAGTGGTTTTAGCAGGAGTACTAAACTGGAGAATACCATTCCTAAACCACGACAGCCTTAATTGGAGCCCAAAGTAGTGGCACTATTTCTGCTATTAAGTGAGGTGCATAATCTGAATGTTCTGTCCAATATACCAAATCTGGGTGTTATTTCTTTTAACAAAACATTTATTACTTCTCTAATCGTGTTGGTATGACAGGAGAAAGCCTCTGGCCAACAAGGAAAGATCTCTCCTGATACTCAGAGATATTTGTATCCATGCTTGGCTGAAGGCAGCAGTGCATCTGCTCCCCCGTGTATCTCTGCTTGCATCATTTTAGTAAGGTTTCCATCACTTTCTCAGACACCAATAGCTGCTCTTCAGATGTTTCCCACCATCCTTCTTTATCCTCTTCTTTTCTATAATTTGTGGAGCATGAACTACGCCAGAGGCATTTTTAAAATCAGGATGAATACTGACTTTCTTTCCCCAGGTCGATTCCAGGGCCCGGTTGAGGACTCCTGGTTGGGACCTCTGGGTAGAGGTGTTGCTGGGCAGGGGTTCACCTGGAATGCCACCACCAGCACAAAATTCCTTCTCTGCCTCAGGTAGTGGCACATTCTGGAGATCTGGCCTGCTGGAACAAACTCCAATACTTCAATAGTTACCAAACACTCAGGATGCAGTTCTCTATTGTCTTTATTATTTTTCTTAATTGTTAATAACCTTTGCATGAAAAAAGTTAAAGTGGTGAAGTATCTGTGTAGTTCTTCAGCAAGGTCCCACAGACATAAAGTAGAACAGAAAGTAGCAAAAGGAAACCTCATCAATATAAGCATCTACACCCATTTCCAAAGCCCCTCCTAAATCTATCTCATCTAATCTCATCTAATTTAATCTAATCTAATCTAATCTATCATCTACCGTCTCTAATAGAGTCTTAATTGAAGTAGGTCAGAGAGTCCCAATCCATGAGAACCTCCTGTGGCTGGATGTTTTCAGCCCCCTGGTCAAGGGGGATGCAGCTGGAGAGATTCTCTCTTGTCTCCTCGTGCCAGGCACCCTCCAGGAAAGCCGTGGCCATGAGGGTTTCATCCAAGCCTGCCTTGTCGTGGCTGGGTTCGGCGAGGGCTAGCTCCTGCCCTTGTTCCATCCAGTCCAGGGGGAGTGTTGCGGGCTGGATGGGAGGCGGGAGCTCCAGATCCACAAGGGTGGAGAAGTCTCCTTGGTCCAGGTGGGTGTTCAGGAGAGCTTCCCAGTCAATGTCGCCCTTCAGCTCGGTCAGATTGCTCTGCTCTTCCTGGGTCCCCGAGGCAGAGCCGGAAGGCCAGGACACCTTGGCCAGTGGTGTGGGCGAGAGCTGCTGGCACTGCTGCCTCTCTTCGTTCTGCACGGGGTTCCCATTCTGGCTGCTTTCAAACTCTTCAAACTCTTTCAGCAGCTGCTGCAGCTCCTTGCCCACCTCGAGGTTGCTGTGGGAGCTGCAGGCCGAAGCGGCCGGGGTGGCGGCACGCCGTGCTTCCTGCCGGGATCTTTTGGTGGAGGCTGGCTGGATCTGCTCTGGAAGTGTCCTGCGCTCTTTGAAGGGGCTGCTCTTGAACCGGTCAGCATATCGGGGGTGAAGCTTCCAAAATGCGCCTCTTCCTGGCTCACCCTTCTCCCTGGGCACTTTGATGAAGCGCTTGTTGATGCAGAGGTTGTGCCGGATGGAGCTCTAGAGGCAAAAGAGAACTAATCCCAGGGCTGAATGCTTGTCTGCTGGCACGGGAGGGACATACCTATGTGGGGAGGCTGGTGCAAAAAGCATGTTTTTCAGCGAGACCCTTTGGGAAAAGAAAGCAGAAATGGCATGTCAACACATCCCGGGCTGCGTGTCCTGCAGAAAATCCCCTGAATCCCTGCCTGTGCCTGGAGGGCAGCAAATAATCCTAAAGGAAACGCTGTTGTTGGGTCAATGACCCGGCGGTGGGGTCCCCAAAGCCAAGCCAAAGCAGCTCCTCCTCCCAAAGCGCTCCTGTATTTCCCCAAGCCCAGGGGAGGCTGGGGGACCCAGATGACCCTGAGAGGGTCGGGGAGGAGTTGTCTGGCCTGTGATGGGCTTCAAGGCCTGCTGGAGACCCACGTGGCTGAGGAGAAGGTGGGCAGCACACGGGCAGGGTGTTTGGAGCAGGTTTGCCCAGCCCCGGCTGGGTGAAAACGGTTGCCCGGGATTGCGGGCTCGCCGGGGATTTGGGCTGGCAATAACCCAGGCAGGGCAAGGAGCCACGCAGGGCCCTCCTACCCTGCCCTGCCCCATCCTAGACAGTCCCCCAGGCCAGAGGAGGGCAGCAAGCCAAGGTGCCTGGGAAAAGCCACTGTGGGGAGGGCTTCAGACTGTCCCCAAAGTTGGTGAGACTGAGGGCTGTCCCCTTTCCCCCAGGGACACGCTTGTGCTGTCCGGAGACAGCAGCACTATCTGACCTCTCTTGGGCTTCCCTCTGCAGGTTTCAGCAGTTGGTGGCAGCAATGAAGCCTCCTTGGCCTGTCCCAGGGGCCAGGAGCCCAGCCCTCTGCCCTGCTTGGAAAGCAGCAGCACTTCTGCTCAGCACCTGCCCAGCGAGGGACTTGTCCAGCAAGGAGAGTCTCTGTCCTTCTCCTGAGCCTGGTCCTCAGCATGCAGGGATACTCGATGACTTCTCCACATGTGCTCAGCCCGGAGGCACTTTGGGACCCCATGAGAGTTCCAGAAAGGTAGGGAACGAGAGGCCAAGAGGACCTAAGGGACTGGGAACCCAACAGGTACCTCCCCACTCCCAAAATAGCCCAAAGTTCTTCCCCAGAAGGGCTCTTTCCCTCGGCCACTCCTGTGGCTGTGGCGTTTGTGCCCAGGCAAGCTCCTTCCTGTTCCAGCCCTTCCCCACCAGCTGCTGGTGCCGCTCTCCTCGCAGTGGGATCCATCATCCCCACGGGACCTTGTCTTGCAGGATGGAGGCTGTGGAAAGCCCTGCCCAGCCCAAAGAGGACTCCAAATCTCCTACCTGCCAGGTGGGATCAGCAGGGCGGAAGTAGCAGAAGTTGTCACTGATCCACTTGCAGATGTCCGAGAGAGTGATTTTGGGCTTCTTGCTGGCTTCCATGGCCATGCAGATGAGGGTGGCATAGGAGTAGGGTGGCTTGACGTGCGGGTTGGTCTTGTAGTCGATGTCCCCCCCGAGCTGAGGGGGCTGGGGCGCGGCGTGGTGCACCATCATCTTCGTCGTGGTTCTCCAGGTGGTGGAGGAGGACGAGGACGTGCGGGGAATGTTGATGTACTCGCGCAGCTCCTCAGCGGTCAAGGGAAAGCCTGGGGACTGAAAGTCCACCAGGCTCACCAGGTTCTCCCAGATGGTGCAGCGGTCCTCGGGGTCCTCGGATATCGGGGGCAAGCCGATGTGGGCGCCTGTGAGGTTAGCCAGCCACATGAGGTCTGGCTCGCTGCCATGCTGCTCTTTCTCTGTGGAGCTGGACTGCTCCTGAGCTCTGAGCACGGGGCTGGAGCACACCATGCCTCGGCGCTTCACGGCGTTCACGTGAAGGGGAGGGAATGGATCGGGCAGATCCTGCAAGAAGAAGAAGAGGGAGGGTTCAGGTTGCCCAAGGCGCAGTCAATCCCTGGCACCCGAGCAGGGCTGAGTCGGGTGCTCCCAGTGCCGTTGGGTGACACCCATCCCCGCGGAGCTGGGCATGGGAGCCGGGCAACGTCTGCCCCGGGGCGCTTTAGCAGCCCTGACCCTCGCGGACATTCCCTCTAACCCCCGTGCCACAGCGCCCCCCAAATCCCGCTGGGCTGATGCTGCCCAGCAAGCTTTCCACCGAAGGGAGAATTAAAGAAAACAACACCTCCCCACCCCGCCCCCCCGCCCTTAAACCACCCAAATCCAGTCCTGCCAGCCAACCAAGCAAGGTTGTTTCTCCCACCTGCCACAAGCAGGACAAGCTCTCAGGGTCCAACACCTCGACGAAAAACTCTAAAGTCGTCGTCCCTCCCATCCCGCCTCATCCCTGTCACCAGCTTCCTTCGGTTTGGTGCGATTTGTTTGCTATTTCTCCCTTCCCCTGGTCCCCAAAACCAACCCGTAGCGGGGGGCGCAGGGACCCACCTCCAGTCACTCCGAGCGAGCCGGCAGCTTCAGCCTTCGGGGAGTCCCGGGCAGGGGATGCGCCGCTGGCTCCGGTGCCGGGCTGCGAAGCCGGAATCCCGGCGTGGCTTTCGGGCCAGGAGAGAGAGAGAGCGCCCGGAGGTCAGCGGCGGCCGCTGGCCCGGCTGCGGCTGGCGTTCGGCGGCGGGAGCGATGCGGAGCTCCCGGCGCGCGGGCGGCGCGGCCGTTCGGGGCGGGCAGCTC
>WBMZ01008087.1:0-12105 GCA_013400975.1 Atrichornis clamosus | reverse complement strand
GTCTTTCAAACTAAGACAAGCCATAATTCACAGTCCGGTGCTGGTGACCTATGTTGGGATTCAGGCTCCAAATATTGCGAACCTTGGAGGATTTCTTCCAGCGAAAATCTGGAAGGAACTACCACTCTGGCTGACCTTGGAGCCCTGAATGCTGCCTCTCATTTGGAATAAGATTCAGACTGTCCACGTTTTCCTTCCTGTGGCAAAGACCCATCATTCGCAGCCAGGAGCACTGGGGCAAAATTGGGTTTCGGCCTCCAAAAATTCTGAACGTTGGAGGATTTCCTCCAGACAGAGGCTGCAAGGAACTAGCACTCTGGCTTACCTTGGAGTCCTGGGTGCTGCCTCTCAGCTTGCCATAAGACACAGGCTATCCAGATTTTCCTTCCTGTGGAAAACAGCCATTGTTCGCAGCCAAGTGCACTGGGCCAAAACGGGGTTTTGGCCTCCAAGAATGCCGAACGTCACAGGATTTCCCCCAGACGAAGGCTGGCATGCACTACTATACTGGTTGTCCTTGGACCTCTAAATGCCACCCCTCAACTGGCAATAAGACACAGAGTGTCCAGGGTTTCCTTCCTGTGGAAAAGAGCCATCATTCACGCTCCAGTGCATGTGCCCTAAATTGGGATTCGGCCTCCAAAAGTTGTGAAGGTTGTAGGATTTCTTCCAGACGAAAGTTGCCAAGAATGTCCTCTCTCTGTCCTTGGACCACTGAATGCCCCCTCTCAACTGGCAATATAACACTGGGTGTCCAGGCTTTCCTTCCTGTGGAAAAGGGCCATCAGTCACATCCAGGGCTACTAGACCAACATTGAGATTTGGCCTCCAAAAATTCCATAGGTTGGAAGATTTCTTCCAGATGAAAGCAGGAAGGAACTACCACTCTGGCTGTCCTTGGACTCCTGAATTCTCCCTCTCAAGTGACAATAAGACACTTAGTGTCCGGGTTTTCCTATCTGTGCAAAAGAGCCATTGTTCGCAGCCAGAAGCTTAAGGCCAATGGTATATTTAGACGTAGTATAATTGCAAATAGTGGAGCATTTCTCCCTGAAGAAAGATGCCAGGAACTACTGCTCTGTGTAACTTTGGACCCCTGAATGCCGTCTCTCAACTGGCCATAAGACAATGGGCATCCAGGTTTTCCTAACTATGGAAAAGAGCCATCATTGTCAGCCAGGCACACTGGGCTGAAACTGGGATTTGACCTCGAAAAATTGCAAATGTCATAGGATTTCTCCCAGGAGAAAGCTGGCAGGAGGTACTGCTCTGACTGGCCATGGATCCATGAATGCTGCCTCTCAACTGGCCATAAGACATTGGCTCTCCAGGTTTTCCTACCTTTGGAAAAAGGCCATGCTTCACAGTCAGGCACCTAAGCCCAACATTGGGATTCCACCTTGTAAAATTGCAAACATCAAAGGATATCTCCCTGAAGAAAGCTGCCAGACACTCCTGCTCTGACTGGCAGTGGTACCCTGAATGCCCTCTCTTAACTGGCAATAAGACCCTGAGTGTCCGGGTTTTCCTTCATGTGGAAAAGAGCCATTGTTGACGCTCCAGTGCTTATGGCCTAAATTGGGATTTGGCCTCCAAAAATTGAGAAGGTTGTAGGATTTCTTCCAGACAAAAGCTTCAAGAAACTGCAACTCTGGCTGACCTTAGACTCCTGGATTCTGCCTCTCAACTGGCCATAAGACACTGACTGTTCACATTTTCCTTCCTCTGGAAAAGGGCCATCTCTTGCAGCCAGGTTCACTGGGCTGAAATGGGGTTTCAGCCTCCCAAAATTGTGAATGTGGCAGGATTTCCTCCAGATAAAAGCTGCAAGGAACTTGTGCTCTCTCTGTCCTTGGACTACTGAATGCTGGTTGTCCAGGTTTCCCTACCCATTCAAAAGAGCCATCGTTCGCTGCCAGGAGCTTGTGGCCTAAATTAGGCTTCGGCCTCCTATAATTGCGAATGTCGAAGGATTTCTCTCTGAAGAAAGCTGCCAGGAAGTACTGTTCTGTGTATCTTTGAACCCCTGAATGCTGCCTCTCAACAAGCAATAAGAAGCCGGGTGTCAAGGTTTTCCTTCCTGTTGTAAAGAGCTATTGATCTCGGTCTGGTGCTTGTGGCCTAAATTAGGATTCAGCCTCCAAAAACTCTGAATGTCAGAGGATTTCTTCCAGACTAAAGCTGCCAGGAACTACCACTCTGACTGACCTTGGACCCCTGGATGCTGCCTCTCAACTGGCGATATAACACTGGGTGTCCAGGCTTTCCTTCCTGTGGAAAAGTGCCATTGTTCGCAGCCAGGTGCACTGGGCCGAAATTGGGTGTTGGCCTCCCAAAATTGAGAATGTTGGAGGATTTCTCCCAGACAAAAGCTGCAAGGAACTTCTGCTTTGTCTATCCTTGGACTACTAAATGCCACCTCTTAACTGGCCATAAGACAGTGGCTGTCCAGGTTTCCCTACCTGTTCAAAAGAGCCATCGTTCGCTGCCGGGAAGATGTGGCCTAAATTAGGCTTTTGCCTCCTATAATTGTGTATGGCGGAGGATTTGTTCCAGACAAAAGCTACAAANGCAAGGAACTTCTGCTTTGTCTATCCTTGGACTACTAAATGCCACCTCTTAACTGGCCATAAGACAGTGGCTGTCCAGGTTTCCCTACCTGTTCAAAAGAGCCATCGTTCGCTGCCGGGAAGATGTGGCCTAAATTAGGCTTTTGCCTCCTATAATTGTGTATGGCGGAGGATTTGTTCCAGACAAAAGCTACAAAGAACTACCACTCTGGCTGACCTTGGACCCCTGAATGCTTCCTCTCAACTGGCCATGATACACTGGGTGTCCAGGTTTTCCTTCCTGTGGAAAAGGGCCTTGATTCAAATTAAGTTGAACTTTGCAGGTTTCTTTTGGCTACCTTGTGGACACCGGGCTTTGACAGTAGGGTTTTCTGCACACTGGTGTCCCCAGGGTATGTCTCTGGCCACATACTGGGGTAGGGAGGTGCTCCCAGGTTCTCAGGGGTTTCTGGGGTGCCTTGGGCCACAGCACAAGCCCAGATTTATCCTGCTGTAGCTGTGGATTTGCGCTCACTGTGCCACAGTTCCTCAGGGGACAGCCTTGCTCTCTGCCCTGGTGTCACACAGACGCAAGGCTGGGGCTCTTCTGGGAACCCCTCCTAACAGAACCCACCCCCCATGGAAAAGCTACCAGCTGGTCTAGGCCCCCCTCTCTGGGCAAAATGCCAAAGGGAAGAAAAAACTCTGGGGCCATGTCACAGGAGTGAAAACAAGTGGCCTGACCCCAAAGCTGGGCTGTCTTCAGTTTCCAGAAACCAACCAATATCAACAACCATACCAAATGTTCCTATAAGAAGAAACTACAACTGCTAGCAAAACAATTACCACAGAAATTGCTCTTTATGTTAACTTCCATCCGCTGTGTGGGATCTGGGATCTTGGGATCTTGGGCGTCTCAGGTCACCGCGGGAGATTCTTAGAAAAATTGCTGGCAGAAAAGTTCCTGCAGGATGTGATTCAATTCAGAGGTGTCACAGGGTCCTGTTGTCCCACCTGGATGGCCAGAAACTGGTGCCTTAAAAACAAAAAAACAAACTTTCCAAACCATTAACAGGGTAACCTAAAAGTAGGTATTTAATGAAAGCTTTCAGGTGTACAGAATCACAATGCGCACACTTGGTAAGAGATTTTTACACATTTTATAAGTTCCGCTATTTAGCATATATTAGAAAGGTCATCCAATAGGAGGAACAGTTACCCCGGCAGCCCACGCTTTGGGAGTGCTCCCTACTGGGGTTTTACCATGGATTTCTGCCCTACATCTTGATATGTCTACAAAGATTGGTGGAAAAGGAGTCCTTGATAAAAACTTCCTTTCCTTGGACGAAGAGATGTAGCAAAAATGAGTGAATGTTAAAAATTTTTCTAAAGTCTGAGAGAGGTGAGAAGTAAGTGAGAAAGTGTTAGAAAATATACAGCTACATATTAAAAATATACAGAGCAACAAATATACAAAAATGCTGAAAACCACCAGGCATTAGCACCCTGGGGTGTCCTCCTCAAACTGCTGCAGGATGGGTCATTCATCCACAGGCCACGAATAACTTTCCTCAAACTGCTGCAGCATGGATCACTCATCCACAGGACAAGAAAGCCTTGGGAATTGCCAGGATCTGGGGAGCAGCTTTTGGAGCTGCATGGGCTGATCTTCAAGCTTCTGAGTCTCCAAAGGCTCCGGGCTTTGCTTTCCCCCTGCATTGCATTGCCCTGTGCCGTTCAAGAGACAAAAGCCAAGCGAGGTGATCCTCACCCTGCCCGGATTCCTACTGCTGGCAGCGGGCACCAGCCCCTGTCGCCTCTCGGGTGACGCCTGCAGTGGCAGCGCAGGCTGTGGCGGGCAGGGGCCGGGGGGCTTTGGGCTGAGGGTGCTGGTGCCGAGGGCTGTGGGCCACGTGGGTGCGGGTGCCGGGAGGGGGCTGCAGGGTTGGTGTGGGCAGCGCCGGGGGCTGGCATGACGTCCGGGCGGGACGCGATGCTGGGACGTGCAGGGCTGCGGGATGCCGGGGCTGCGGCTGCGGTGGCTGGGGCTGCCGGAGGTGTCCAGGCCACTCCGCAACAAAGCCGTGGCCCGACAGGTCCTCCCCGAGCTCAGCCCCATCCCAGGGAGCTGCCCCCAAAAGCCCCGTGCTCCCCGAGCAGCCCCGTCACAGGCACGGAGCTCCAAGCACAGCCCCTGCCCAAAGCAGCCCCACTGTGTTTGGTAGCGTTGCCAGTGGGCCTGCTTTGTTCAGCAGAGCCATCAGCACCTTGGGGCAGCAGGGGTGTAAGAAAATAACTATTATTATTTATGCTTTATTATAAAAGACTTTTACGGAACAATGTTGTTAAACTGCACAAACAGATCTACACTGGAGGCCACCACACGCTGAAACGCCTCCTGGGCTCAGGCCGTGAACAGTGACTTAATTTAGTAAGGGAAATGTGACAATATTCTTAGTTCTTGGCTGTGGAAGATGAGTGCTTGAATTTGGGGTGGGAAATTCTAGCTCATGGTGCTTATCTCCTGAATTCGGGTCTCTACAGACTCCCCCCTGTTAGGAATGTGGGTTGGAGGTCACCTAGAATATCAGAAGCAAGGGCATCAGTGAAAAAGGCCAGATTTAATATTAAGTGACAGCTCAAAAATGTTTGTTGGCCATTAGACACTGGCTGTCCAGGTTTCCTTACCTGTACAAAAGAGACATCATTCACTGCCAGGAGCTTTCGGCCCTAAATTAGGCTTTGGCTTCCTATAACTGTGTTCAGCAGAGCATTTCTCCCTGAAGAAAGCTGCCAGGAACTACCACCCTGACTGACATTGGACTCCTGGATTCTGTCTCTCAACTGGCCATAAGACACCGGCTGTCCACGTTTTCCTTCCTGTGGAAAAGAGCCATCATTCACAGCCCGGTGCACTGAGCCGAAATGCGGTCTCGGACTCTAAAAATTCCAAACATCGGAGGGTTTCTTCCCAGCAATAACTGCTAGGAACTTCTGCTCTCTCTGTCCCTGGATGCCTAAATACTGCCTCCTAACTGGCCGTCTGACACTGGGTGTTCAGCATTTCCTATCTGTGGAAAAGAGCCATGGTTCACAGCCTGGTGCTTGCGGCTTACACTGGGATTCAGCCTTCAAATATTGGGAACGTCGGAGGATTTCTTCCAGAAAAAAGCTGCAAGGAATTAGCACTCTGGCTGACCTTGGACTCCTGGATGCTACCTGTCAACTGGCCATACGACACAGACTGTCCAGATTTTCCTGCCTGTGGAAAACAGCCATCATTCACAGTGACGTACACTGTGACAAAATTGGGATTTGGCTCCCTAGAATTGTGAACTTTGGAGGATTTCATTCACACAAAAGCTGTGAGAAACTGCCACTCTGGCTGTCCTTGGACTCCTCAATGATCCGTCTCAAGTGACACTAAGATACTTGATGTCTGGGTTTTCCTACTTGTGCAAAAGAGGCATCGTTTGCAACCAGGAGCTAGTGGCCTAAGCTCGGGTTCGGCATCCTGTAATTGTGAATGGTGGAGGATTTCTCCATCAAGAAACCTGCTAGGAACTGCCACTCTGGCTTTGGACCCCTGAATGGCACCTCAAAAGTGACCATAAATCACTGACTCTGCAGGTTTTCCTACCTGTGGAGACTGCCATCGTTCACAGCCAGGGACTTCAGCCCAAGGTTTGGATTTTGCCTCAAAAATTGAGAACATCGGAGGATATCTCACTGAAGAAAGGTGTCAGGATCTCCGACTCTGGCTGGCCTTGGAAGCCTGAATGCCCTCTCCCAAGTGGCAATAAGACCCTGGATGTCTGGGTTTTTCTTCCAGTGCAAAAGTGCCATTGTTCGCAGCCAGGTGTCCTGTAGCAAAATTGGGCTTTGGCCTCCAAAAATTCCGAATGTCAGAGGGTTTCTTCCAGACAATAGCTGCAGGAATCTGCTGCTCTGGCTATTCTTGGACTCCTAAATGCCACCTCTCATCTGCCATAAGACACTGGGTGTCCAGGTTTTCCTTCCTGTGGAAAAAACCCATCGTTTTCAGCCAGGTGCACTGGGATTAAGATTTNACAAAATCTGCAAGGATCATTGGGTCTGGCTGGCCTTGGACTCCCATGTATCACTTCTCAAGGAGCCTTGAGAAATTGTCTGTCCAGGTTTTCACTGCTGTACTAATGTGCCATGGGTCGATGGGAGGCTCTCTCCACTCTTAAACAATTACTTCTCCTTCCTGGTGAAATCCGCCTGAAGAAATCTGTGAGCATGAAAAGGATTTCCTGTTCCTTTTTGAGTGTGTTTCATGCATGTGATTGTACTTGGAAGGGTAAGGTCTGAGAAATCTTTTTGTCCTGACACACTGAGTGTGCTGGCATGTTTTCCCGTCTCACAGGTGTGTTGCTAACATCCAGCAGCTTGTCTTATAATAAAGGTTTGAGAAAAAAGCCGATGCTGCTCTACACCTTCCCTCTTGCCACATGTGAGCTGCACCAAACACACTTCTGCACTATGGATTTGCATTCTCAACATCTTGTGCCATAATAATTTTCCAATCTCAGAGTGTATAGCTAAACAAAACTGTTTCTACCTAAGGCTTAGATAGGAAATTATACCCGCACAGAGAGCTCTCTTGCACTTTCCCCTTTATGATGAAGAACTGGAATTTGGTAGGTTATCCAGTGGCAGTAAGACAACCTTTGCAGCCTGCACTGCGTGCACAAGACTATGGTGCCCTGTAGGTTCATTCTTAGCTTCATGATCATCAATGCCTTTTCATTATCCCGGAGTACGAAGCGGCCACCTACTTCCCTCACAGAGCTGTGTGCCGGCACAGAAGCATTCCAGCGCACTGCTGCTTCATTCTCAGCCTCACGGGAACCATGCCTTTTCATTAAGGCGGAATCCAAGGTGTCCAGCTATTTCTCGCACAGAGCTGTGTGCCGCCTCAGAAGCACTCCAGTGCACTTCTACTGTGGAAGCATGGCGGTGCCATGCGCTTTCCTTCTCAACCCTGCCTACCATCACATTCTGTCTTGCAGTCTCAACCTCAGTGGAAAAGTTTTCACCTATGTCTCTCACTCGCTCCCACCTTGCCTCTTTCTGTATGGAAACTTGTATTTGCACCACTCTCAAGTGGCCGTCCTCTTTCCTTTACAACCTGCAAACTGCAGTCAGATTCATGTGCTTTGCGCTCTCCTTTTCAGTGAGAAGTGTCATCACACACCCTACAGCCTCACAATGAGCAAAGATCTGGATGCACCTCTCGCACAGAAAAATGTGCCAGGACGAAAACGTTGTTTTGAGTACTGCTTGTCTTGCCCAGATTGTGGTGGCTTGTTCAAAGTCTAGGACCTAGAGAGACTAGTCCAGCAACTGCGTTTCTCCTGGAGCATTTCTGTGAGTGAGAACTAGGTGGACATTTTCGGCTTGGCAAAACAGGAGCAGGAGGAAAAACCCTGCACAGTACACTCTGCAGGAGCACAGTACACACTCTGAAAATAGCACACCGTCGGTTGTGTGCGGTGTATGGATGACAAAAAGCAGTGAATGCCACTTGAATGCGGTCTGAGGGCAAGTGAGCAATAGTCATGGGAAAAGGCAGCAAAAGCTTCCTCTGACAGCACATTTTCCTAGGTGAGCCCTAGCTGCAAACAATTCGCTTTAGCTTGAGACTCTGCGTGATGGAATATGATGTGATTGCTGAGAAGAAAACTGCAGGACAGCAGTGTGTTTGGTGTGCTTGGTAGGCTTAAATGGGAAGGTGCTGGCCAGCATGGCAATTTAGTTCTTAGTCCTTTCCCATGGCAGCAGCTGCTGGAGGCTTTAATTCTCCAGTCAGACTCAGCGAGAGTCCAAAATAGGAGAGCATATGTAGCTGAGCGAGAAGGGGTATAGAGCTGCCATGTGTTGTGTGCTGGTGAAATGCTGTTGTGACAAAGACGTGCCAAGCAAGTGCTTTTGTTTTGGCATGGTTTGGTGTACAGAATGACAGGGATGCGTTGGTCTCTGCAAACTTGAAGGTGCATGACTTTCCCTGGAGCTGAACAGGAAATTGCAGAGCAGCAGCGTGCGACTGCATCATTGAAACAAAGAAGGTGAGAGTCTATTTCTTTGGAAGGGAAGCTCACAGCCCTGGTTTGCATGGTGTTGTTGATAGGCTTCAGAGTGAATGTTCAAGCCGGTAGCTGCTTTTTGCTTCTTTTATTCCTGCTCAGTTTGTGGAGCTGGGCTCAGCGAGAGGTGAGCACAGATGAAAAAAGGAGTATACTGGAACTGTGTCTTGAGCAGTGTAAAGCTCCAAAGAAAGAGTGAAGCCCAGCATGGTCTTCCGCTTGAGGATGCTTAGTTTAAGGCAGCGGATGCTGAAGCCTGCACACTAGACTGTGGAAAGGAGAAGGCTCCCCATGCTGCTCTGAAGAAACTTCACATTCTCTTTGAAATCCCTGCTTAGCAGGACAATCAGGGCACGAGATGAACGCCTGTGCCAGGAAGGAAACAGTTGCTGGATAACCCTTTCTCCTCGCAACTTTTCAAGTCCACACCACAGCACCAGTGTACGTGCATTTCTTTTCAGCTCTTTTGTCCCGCCACATTTGAAGCCTGGGGAAAGAAGTGCCCAAGTCTGGCGAAGATCTCGTTCACAATCCGTATTGCCTGAGAATGCTCTCACTGGCTCTACACGTGGAAGTTGCACCCAGTGAACTCCATCGCACAACAAGGACATATTCAACTACCTTCAGTGCTTGCAGGGCACTGGGAACTCTATCGCACAGAGAAGTGTTAAAACAGAAGGCTCTGCTAAATTCCCCCCTTCTAGCACACTTGAAGCTGCACACAACACACTGCAGCTCTGTGTCTCTCTTCTCTCTTCTATGCATGCCGTGACCTTTTCTCTTTTCACAGGTTCATTGCAGTCATCTATCATCTTCTCCCATCCAATGGCTCTCGAAGGAAAAGCCAGTGCTGGTTTGTGCCTTCACTTTGCCGCACGGAAGCCGCAGCAAACACACTTCAGCACTATGCGCTGACCTTCTCAATATCTTCTGCTGTCAGAGGCTTCGAATCTCAACGTGTAAAATTGAATGCAATTGTTTCTACTGCAGACTCGGAGAAGAATGTGTAGCAGCACAGGGAGCTGTCTTGGACCTTCCCCCTTACGATGGAGAACTTCAATTCGGCAGCTAATCCAGTGGCAGTAACGCTTGCCTTGCAGCCCGCACAGCGAACCTGAAACAACGGTGCTCCACTGCTTCGTTGTCAGCCTTAGAGTATCATGCCTTTTCATTACCCCAGAGCACGATGTGGCCAGCTACTTCTCGTACAGAGCTCTGTGCCAGCTCAGAAGCATTCCAGCGCACTGCTACTGTGGAAACACAGAGGTGCCATGAACTTTCCTTCTCAGGTCTGCATAACATCACATTCTTTCTCTCTTGTAGTCTGAATCTAAAGTGAAAAGTTTTCAGCTACAGAAAACTCGTACGGATAAATGCACCAAGACAAGAAGTTTGCTATGACCATGTCCCTTACATGAGGAAATGTGTTTTTTCCACAAGTGGCAGTCCTGTTTCCTATTGCATTGTAGGAACTGCAGTCGTGCTTTGCTGCTCTGCAATGTTCTGCTCGGCTTCAGGTAAGGTGACATACTTCTAAATTTACAGAGACCAACTGTCCAGGGACTTCTGTACACAAACGTGTACCAGGAGAAAATCTCTTGCTAGGTATGTCTTTCTTGTGACACCATTCCAATGTGTGCCAGGAGAGAAGCACTTGCTGGATTAGTCTTTCAATTTTGCAAGTCTTTCAACAAACTGCCACATTGTGGGCAATGGGAAGAGAATGTACTCTTCCTGACATGTTCTTTCTGTGCAGGAGGTATATGCGAACCTTTGGTCATTATGCGGCTGTAAGGTGCGTGATGATACTTACCGCCAAGAAGGAAGGTGCAGAGCAGCATGATCTGATGACAGTTTGTAGGAAAGAAGACTGCTACTGGAATGTGGTGCAAATAAAAGTTTCCACACATAAGAGGCAAGGTCGGAACAGGTTTCTTGCCCTGATACTGTTCTCTGTGCAAGACATAGCCGAAAACTTTTCCCCTTGCATTCACACTACAAGACGGATACAGTGTGAATGTACGGAGAACTGCAAAGGGAGAGCACGGCACTGGCATGTTTCCACAGCAGCAGTGCGCTCGACTGCTTCTGTTAGCGGCACAGTGTTCCGTGCGAGAAGTACATGGACATTTCGCACTCTGGGAGAATGAAAATGCGAGATGTTTCCTAAGGCGAACAATGAAGCCGCAGAGCGGTGTGCTTGTATGCACAGTGGTGCAGTGGCAAGAGGAGCCTGACTGCCACTCGGCTGCCTGCCTAATTAAAGCTCTCAACCGTAAGGGAGAACATCAAGGGAAGCTACCTGTGATGGTCCATATTGCTCTCCGAGCCCAAGTGGAAGCAATTCCATTTAGCTTGAGGCTCCGACATTTAGAGAACATTAGGGCAGGTGAAGCTGTGAAGAAAATACAGAGTGCACCAGTGAGTACGATGTGTCTTACTTGCGGCAAGGGGAACATGCAGACAAGCACTGGCTTTTCCTTCGAGAGCCTTTTGTATGCGAGAAGCCGCCTGACGTTTGAAGGGGAGTAGCAAGATCACAGAACCATAGAAATAGAGAATAAGAGAACCTCAGGATGGTTTGGGTTGGAAAGAAACTTACTTAAAGCCCATCCAGTGCCACCCCCTGCCATGGACAGGGACACCTTCCACTATCCCAGGTTGCTCCAAGCCTCATCCAACCTGGCCTTGGACACTTCCAGGGATCCAGGGGCAGCCACAGCTTCTCTGGGCAACCAGTACCAGGACCTCCTCACCCTCACAGGGAAGGATTCTTTCCCAATAGCTAATCTAAATCTACCCTCCTGCACAGCCACGAGAGTAGAAAATCATGATGGCACTTAAACATGAGTAGGAAGGTGCTGCGAGGAGAAGGATTGCCTTCTGTCCTGCCACTTGTTTCTTGGTGAGCTAGAGATGCTTGGACTCTGTGACACAGAAGGGCTGGGAAAGTGACGGTGCTGCGAAGATCAGTTTCCACAGGGAAGAGGGAAGATCTGTTTCACCAGGTAGACAGTTACAATAACAAAGTTGATTCAAAAGAGCATTGCTGCAAGGCCCAAATTGGGATTTGGCATGCAAATATTCCAAACATCAGTGGATTACCCCCAGATGAAGGCTGCCAGGAACTGCTCTTCTGGCTATCCTTGGAGCCCTGAATACTGCCTCCTAAGTGGCCATAAGACACTGGGTGTCCAGCATTTCCTACCAGTGCAAAAGAGCCATGGTTGGCAGGCTGGAGCTTGTGGCCTAAAGTGGGATTCAGCCTCCAAAAATTGGGAACGTCGGAGGATATCTCCCTGAAGAAAACTGCCAGGAACTCCTGCTCTGGCTGGCCTTGGAAGCCTGAATGCCCTTTCTCAAGTGGCAAGAAGACCCTGGGTATGCTAGTTTTCCTTCTGCTACAAAATGCCATCGTTCTCTGCCAGGTGCCCTGTGCTGAAATT
>WBMZ01008086.1:0-11858 GCA_013400975.1 Atrichornis clamosus | reverse complement strand
AGGGATGGGGGGGAAATACAGGGAGAGAGAGGGGGCAAAAACAGGGAGAGAGAGGGAAAAACAACAGGGAGAAAGGGAAAAAAAACAGGGAGAGAGGGGGGGAAAAACCCAGGAATGGTGTCATCCCAGGGAGCAAGCTCAGCTGGCTGCAGATCTGATCAAGGAATTACATAAGCCATTCCCAAAGGGAAGATCTCATGTCTTCCCCAAATCGCCATCCTTGGATGGCCTTCCCATAAAAACGTGGATAAGGAGAAGGCGGCACCGGCCGTGTGCTCACAGCTGGAGCAGGAATGAGCCCGGACTGCACAGCTGGACCTGGAAAAAGCCTTTGTTTGGCTGGAAAAGCCCACAAGGAACAGAAATGAGTCATGGAATCATGGAATGGTTTGGGCTGGAAGGGAGGTCAAGCTCATCCCATTCCAATCCCTCTTCCAGGGGCAGGAATGCCACCCTTCCATTAGAACTTCCATCCCTGTATCCCAATCCCAGCTCATCCCGATGCCTCCAAATCCCACGGCATCTTGTGCTGCCGGCCCATCGCCTTCCCGACCTCCCTTCCCTACTTTTTGAGGTCATCCCGGGAGGTTTTCCCACGTCTGGGCTCAGTTTTTCCAAACTCCAGCCTTTCCCGGAGGCAGATCCTTGAGCCTGACCTTTGGGAGGGTGTCACGGGTTGGATGCTTCGGGAGCCTTGGAAGAATGAAGCTGGAAACAAGGAATGTAAACAGAGGCCAGGAATGAAAACAACATCCCCAATTCCCTGATATAAACGGAGGAATATCCGGAGGGGACGTGCAGGGATCAAATCCCGCTCCAGAGGGTCCGGGATGGTGCTCCCAGGGGGCTTCTCCCACTTTCCAGGGAAGAATGGGTGCAGGCTGGATGCTCAGGAACACCAAACACCGCTCCAGAGCTGGATTTGGAGCCAGGATTTGTTCCCTCTGGATGACAGGGAGCAGCTCCAAGCTTTTGGCTGGAGCACGTGGGGACCTCGTTCCCGATCCGTCGGCTCCGCTGAGCTCAGAGCTCTGGAGAGTTGCTTGTCCCGAACAAAAACTGCTGGAAGCAGCAATCCAGCCTCTCCCACACTGTCAGCTCTTCCCGAAGCCAGGAAAACATGGAAGCAGCAATCCAGCCTCTCCCACACTGTCAGCTCTTCCCGAAGCCAGGAAAACATGGAAGCAGCAATCCAGCCTCTCCCACACTGTCAGCTCTTCCCGAAGCCAGGGAAAGGTCACGGCTCTCCGAGCACGAGACCCGGAGAGCCTGGAGTGACCCGGAGTTTTCCCACTTCGGGATGCTCCGGGGTTACTCCGGTGCCCTGGGATTCTCCCAGCACTTGGCTCCTCCAAGAGGAAGAAGCCAGCTGGGATCGCTCTGGTCCAGGGGAGCAGTGGGAGACGGGAGCTTGGGAAAAGAGGGAAGATCAAATCATGAAATCCCAGAATGGTTTGGGTTGGAAAATCCTTAAAAATCACCCAATTACCACGGGAAAGGACATATTCCTCTCCACAGGATCAGCACCCGGAGCAGCCACTGCTGTCCATGGAAGCAGGAAAATCCCAAATTCTGCTACGAGAGGGATGTTCATCATTCCCTCTCCCTGCTCCCAGCTCCCTGTGGGGGCTGCAGGATCCCGCACTTCCCATCCCTGGAATCCCATCCCTGGAATCCCATCCCAAAGACTCCCATCCACCCATCTCTCCAGGAAAACTGGAGATCCTCGCTTAACTGGGATACCTGCGCCCCCCCGGGATTTGGTCCAAGCTAGGGCTGGGTTCGGGGTCAGGATTAGGTGGGACACCCGCATCCCGCAGGGATTTGGTCCAAGGTAAACCTGGATTTATAAATCCCTGCTTAGGTGGGATACCCACATCCCCCAGGGATTTAGTCCAAGCTAAACCTGGATTTAGAGTCAGGATTAGGGTTAGGGGGGACACCCTCAGCCCTAAGGGAAAAGGTCCAGGCTAAACCTGGATTTAGGATCAGGATTAATGTTAGGTGGGACACCCCCAGCCCCAAGGGAACAGGTCCAGACTAAACCTGGCTTTATAAATCCCTGCTTAGCTGGGACACCTGCATTCCCCAGGGATCTGGTCCAAGTTAAGCCTGGCTTTATAAATCCCAGGACACCCCAGCCCCATGGGCCAGCTCCCTGTAGGTCGGCTCTGCAGCAGAAACACAAGAGCTGGTCCCAATCCCAATCCCGAGGGATCAAGGCCACATCCAGCCCTCGGGAAAGGCTCCAGCCACCACCTCCCACTGGGACCAATCCTTGGGATCCACCAGCTCCAAACTCAACAGGATCCCAGGAACTGAGCCATGGTGCCATTCCACCTGCTCCAACAGCACCTGGACCACATGGAATACGCTGATATCCCAAAATTCCCAAATCCAGACCCAGTCTGGGCCCAAAATGCTGTTTTATCCTTCAGGTCCTTCCAGAATCCCAGTCTGGATCTCTCCGAACCCTGCTCCATCCATCACTCCAGGCCTGCAAAACCATTCCTTCCATTTGTGTTTTCCATACTCCCATCGTGCAAAAGGAATCTTTTCCACGTCTCTGCTGCTCTGGAATGGGATGCATTGTCCAGGTGTTTATGGAAGCAAATCCATTCCCTTCACTCCGCGTTACAGCCCCCGCTTTGTTCCCTATTCCCACCTGAAAACCATTTCAGGGAGCTGTGAATTCCCGTCCTGCTGCTCTCCCACATCTGCTGGAAAAATCAAAGCAGCGCTGCTGGAATTGTTCCTGCTCTGCAGCCCTTGGCAGCCAATCCCAGGCTCCACTTGGGATTTATGGAAAAGGGATATTTGGTGGTGGTTTTCGCTTCGCGCCCCCCCCCCCGCAGGCAGCCCCTTTTCAGCACCTTCCCAAGTGTGGAGTGGGTCGGGATCCAGTGGGAATGGCTTGGATCCAGCCCCTGGGTGGAACAAAGCAAAGCTGGAACACCTCCCAAGAAAATTTTGGGAATGTTTCTGGAATTTTGTGGTTGCTCTGGACCCCCCAGCACCGAAAGTGAAGCCGGCACAGCCACTGGCAGCGGAGTTTTCCCATTCTCCAGGTGTTTCTTTCCCTGGAAAATTCTCCCACCTCGGGGCTGGGGGTGATGAGGGGAGCAGGGAGCGCAGCCAGGATCCTGCTCTCATCCTTCCACAATTCCAGCACTCCAAAAAAATTCCCGGGTTGGGCTTTTCCTTGGCAGTGCTCAGTGCTTTGGAAAAGCAGCCTTTTCCCACCTTCCTTGCAAAGGATGGCACAGGGCTGGGATTAAAAGCCCATCCTCATTCCCAAAAATCTCCCCAAAATCCACCTGGGCCCCACATTCTCCTGCTGATTTACTGCACTGCTGGGAAGGATGGAGCTGGTCGGGATTTGGGATTCCCATCCCAATCCAGGAGCATTTAACAAGGGCAGGGAGCAGCCGCACAGACAACACCCAGCTAGCAGCACAGTTGTCCCCCCCATTCCCAAATTTCCGTATTTTCCATTCAGCTCCCTCCCTCCTACCTGTGTGCACATCCTCGGATGGATACAAACAATATTGGCGTCACTTCTCCCAAGTTTTTTCACCGGAAAACTTGGAATACATTAAAAAATGAGTGTTCTGGCTCCCTGCTGCCCATCCATGGGCAGGGACACCTCCCACTATCCCAGGGTGCTCCGAATCCAATCCAACCCGGCCTTGGACAATTCCAGGGATTCAGGGGCAGCCACAGCTTCTCTGGGAAAACTGTGCCAGGGCCTCCCCGCCCTCACAGGGAAGGATTATTCCCAAAATCCCATCAAATTCCCACATCTCTACCCCAGCAGTTCCCTATCCATGGAATCCTTCACACAGAGAAGGGATCCAGCCTGGAATGACCCGCTCTGGATGCAGAGCAATCTGGGATCTCTCCAGGACAAATTCCTGCCCCACAGGAGCTGCAGGACATCCCAAATCCTGCCAGCTCCCACCCTGCTCCTGCCCCACCTCCAGCCCTTTTAAGCCAAGGCTCCTAATTAGCACTTGCAGCCTAACGAGCTCATTTACCCACAGCTGTCCCCTGGCTCCTGCTGCATTCCCAAAACGAGTCCCCAAAAACCGGGATGGTCCCAGGGACAGGGGGGCAGGGGTGGGAGGAGGTGCCAGAGGAGAAATCCCCTGGGGCAGATCCCGGGATCTGCCCCCAAAAATGCTGGGATGGATCCCAGGATCAGGGCACCAAAAATGTTGGGATGGATCCTGGGTTTAGCCCCCCAAAATTCTGGGGTGAATCTTGGGATCAGCTCCCCCCAGAATGCTGGGGTGGATCCTAGGATCAGGCACCAGAAATGTTGGGGTGGATCATGGGATCAGCACCCCCAAATGCTGCAGTGACCTCTGGGATCAGCTCCCAGAAATGCTGGGATGGATCCTGGGATCAGCTCCCAGAAATGCTGGGATGGATCCTGGGATCTGCCCCCCCAAAATGCTGGGGTGAGCTCTGGGATCAGCCCCCCCAAACTGTGTGGTGGATCCTGGGCTCAATTCCCCCAAAATTATGGAGTGGCTCCAGGGATCAGCCCCCACAAAATGCCGCAGTGAGCTCTGGGATCAGCTCCCAGAAATGCTGGGATGGATCCTGGGTTTAACCTCCCAAAATTATGGGTGGATCCTGGGATCAGCCCCTGCCAAATGCTGGGGTGATCTCTGGGATCAGCCCCCAAAAAAGCTGGGATGGTTCCTGACAATCCGGGTGGGACTGGCAGATGGAGTGTGCAGATTTTCGGGATACTGGAGGGAATGAGGAGCTCTGGGGGCTCCCATCAGCTCCACCAGCCCTTCCCAAGCACTGCTCCCATTCCTGGGGATGTGTCCATTGTGGGAATCCTTGGAGACACGGAGGGGTCTGCTCACCGCCCCGCTCCCTCCCCATTCCCTGTCATTCCAGGGAGATTTGGGAAAAAAGAGCAAATGGGCCGAACGTGTCAGGTTTGCCTTTAAAATCCAGGCTGGAGCCAGGCCAAATGCATCCATCAAACAACAGACTCCAGGCATGGAAAACCCTTCTCAGATTCCCTGGGCTGGCTTCCCGCAGCCCGGGACTCCTGCCAGGAGCCTCTTTTCCATGCCCGACTCCGGCCGCTTTCCGAGCTGCCACCGGATCCTCCAGGTTTCCAAATCCAATGTGATTTTCCCCAGCATTTGGGACTTAGTGCAGCCTTAAATCCGGGCTCCGTTCCAAGAAAATTCCATATCCATACCTGTCGGAGCAGCAGGGGCTCAGCCAGGAAGCTCCAGGCTGAGGAAGGATGGAAAATGAGCTCCCAGTGAGCTTCCAGTTTGGATTCCCAATGGGAGACTCCGTGCTGCCTTCATTCCCATGTCCACCGGACATCTCTCCCTGTAGGAGATGAATTATAGGATATTAAGTCCCTGGAAATGTCCTGAAAGCTCCCGCAGCTCGGGGAGCCCATGGAATCCAAACAGTGACAGGTTGGGAACATCTTCCATAAACCTGGATGTCCCACAAAAATTTGTCCCACTTTGTCCCTCTGATCCCTTGTGCTTTATCCATTTCCCATCGTATCCCAGCTCCATTTCCCATCATATCCCAGCTCCATTTCCCACTGTATCCCAGCTCCATTTCCCATTGTATCCCAACTCCATCCTTCACTGCATCCCAGCTCCAGCCTCCACTGCATCCCAGCTCCATTTCCCATTGTATCCCAACTCCATCCTTCACTGCATCCCAGCTCCAGCCTCCACTGCATCCCAGCTCCATTCCTTGTTGTATCCCAGCTCCATTTCCCATTGTATCCCAGCTCCATTTGCCATCACATCCCACCTTAATTCCCTGTTGTATCCCAGCTCCATTTCCCATCACATCCCAGCCCCATTTTCCAATCAATCCCAGCTCCATTTCCCATCACACCTCAGCTCCATTCCCTGCCATATCCCAGCTCTGGCACTGGAAGGAGAGAGGAATTTTGCAGGAGAAGTACAGGGAGCCACCAGAACTCTCATCCCATGGAGGATGTGGGGAGCATCTTGGGAAAATGTTGGATTTGGGGAATAATGATGGAGCAGAGCCACCCACACACGGAGGCTTCTCCCCTCAGTCCAGCTGGATTCCATGGGATTTTTGTAATCACCTTGGATTTCCACTGGGAGGAGCTTCTCCCACAAACCCACACTTCCCTCCTCAGGGATCACTGCTCCCGATCCCGGTGGTCACCTGGGATTTGGAGGCCGAGGGCACCACTTGGAGACGGGAATCTCACCTCCCACCTCCCTCTGCCGTGCCCTTGGAATGGATTTCCCACGGGGAGGAGCTGCCTCGTCTCCGATTCCCTTCACCCTTTGGATCTCGCTGCTTTTCCTTCGTGCCCCACATTCAGTTCGTACTTGGCAGGAGCAGAACTGGCTCCAAATTCCCCTCCCAGTTCCCCGAGCAAAGCGGGATCTTTTCCAGGCCTAATGGGAAGCAGCTGCCTGCGGCAGAGGGAAGAGCAAGGAGAGTCCGCAGGCAGGGATGTTTGTTCCTGCTCCCGGTGCTCGGCAATGGAAACATCTCCTTTCCAAGTCCCAGGATTTGGGTTGTCCGTGCGCTCCCAGTGCCAGGTTCTCCCAAGGATTGTTATTCCAGAGGTGCTTTCATCCACAGGGATAAAGGCCCGGCCCTGGATTTCTCCATAAATTATCTGGTGCCGAATCCGAACGTGAAGCTCCGTGTAATTGGCGGCTGCAGGGACTCTGGGGATATTCCAGGACAATCCGGGTGTAGTATCCATGTTATTCTTATCCCTCTGTAATTTTGGGCTCGGCTTTGGCCGCCCGGCTACGGCAGCGCTGGGAGCGTCCAGGAGCTGAAATCCCTGGATGGGCCCCGGGAGCAGCTCAGCAGATCCTTCCCTAAGAATCAAAGTTTTGCTAAGGGAAGACCACGTGTCCTTCATCTTGGAGGGAATGGTGGCACTGAGGAAGACCTGGAAAACCTGGAGACTTGCTCCAGCTGCCTCTGGAGGGGCTCATGCTTTGGTGGGATCTCCACATCCAGTGGAATCTTTGGGATCACCATGTCCTATGGCAGGATTGGGATCACCACCTTTGGTGGGATCACCACATCCAGTGACAACATTGGGATCACCATGTCCTGTGGAAAGAGTGGCATCAGCACTTCCCGCGCCAACATTGGGCTCACCATGTCCTATGGCAGGCTTGGGATCACCACCTTTGGTGGGATCACCACATCCAGTGACAACGTTGGGATCACCATGTCCTGTGGAAAGATTGGGATCACCACATCCAATGACAACATTGGGATCACCATGTCCTGTGGCAGGATTGGGACCATCACCTTTGGTGGGATCACCACATCCAATGGCAGCACTGGGATCACCATGTCCTATGGCAACACTGAGACAACCACCTTTGGTGGGATCACCACATCCAATGGCAGCACTGGGATCACCATGTCCTATGGAAAGATTGGGATCACCACATCCAATGCCAACATTGGGATCACCATGTCCTGTGGCAGGATTGGGACCACCACCTTTGGTGGGATCACCACATCCAATGGCAGCACTGGGATCACCATGTCCTATGGAAAGATTGGGACCACCCCATCCAATGGCAGAATTGGGAAATCATATTCAGTGGAAACACTGGGATCACCATATCCAATGACAACATTGGGATCACCACATCCAATGACAACATTGGGACCACCACGTCCGATGGCAGCATTGGGATCACCATGTCCTATGGAAAGATTGGGACCACCACATCCAGTGGCAGCATTGGGATCACCACTTTTGGTGGGATCACCACGGCAACATAGGGATCACCACATCCCATGGCAGCATTGGGATCACCACATCCCATGGCAGGATGGGTCACGGCCAGTCCCTCCAGCACTCCGGTGCTGATGGATCCCAGCCATTCCCAGCACGGAGCGTTTCCATCTCCCACCATCCCAACACATCCCTTGGGCGGGAGATTTGGGACCTGGAGCAAAGCCGTGATGGTCCTGGCGCTGGAGCCTTGGCCAGTGCCATCCCAGATCCAGGGCTCTCCGGTGCAATTCCATGTCCCAGCACCCTCGTTGTCATTCTCCCGTGTCCCCAGGCCCAGCCAGGGGCAGCAGGATGTGTCATTCCAAGATTTCCATCAAAAGAAGCGTTCAGCTCCTCCTGGTGTCACCAACTCCTCCCGGGAAGCCAAGGAATGAGTAAGGAGCTGCTGCAGCCTCTCCAGCCTTGGATCCAGGATGGAATGGGCAGCACTTTTCCCAGGATCTTTCCCTGAGCGAGGTGATGTTGTGCTGACGAGATCCATGTCCCCAGACTCCTCTTCCCGCATTCCCAGCCAGCCCGGCAGGCTCCAATTTTCCCGATGATTTGTTCTAATTGCTCTCATCCACCTCGGCAGCGCCTCCTTCCTCCCGCTGGGCAGCGCCGGGAAATGAAACCCCGGGATAACCGGAGGGGTGGGATGAGGGACGATGGAAACGCCGCCGATGTCCACGCGTGGGCTCCAGATGCTGCGGGGGTGGGAACGCGGGGGTGGGAACACGGGGGGCGCTCCACCTGGATTTTGGGAGGAGTTTTTTCCATTAGCCCAGCTCGGATCCCTGAGCATCCACCTGGATTTGCTCCCGCTCATCCCAAGGGATCCCCGCAGTGTCCCAGCGGTTCCCGATGGCCTCCACCCTGTCCCCGCGCCACGCGGGTGCTCCCGGGCTCGCCAGCTTCCCATTCCCAAGGATTTACGCAGCGGTTTTCCCCCGGCAGAGCCAGGAGAGGGAGCCCGAGCTCCCGGCTCCCCCTCGCCCACCATGGATTCTCCGCTCCGCGAGGCCGCATCCCACCGGGATCCGCTCTCTCCAACACCCGGGACACGCCGCGGGTGGAGAATTCCAGCTCCTTCCAGCCAGGGCTCTGCTCCACAGCTCTGCATGGGAACGGGGCTGCAGGGATCCACCCCGCTGGAGTATTCCCATCGGCCGTCCCGTGGGAATCCTCCTGGGCTGTTGGGAAACACATTCCAGAGAGCACGGGGATCGCTCCAGGGACCCCAAGGAGGTGTCTGGAGCTGGTGGGAACGCAGGGATCTCTGGTGTGGATGGGAATGCAAGGATGCTGCTGGGAATGCAGGGATCTCTGGTGCTGGTGGGAATGCAGGGATGCTGATGGAAAAGCAGGGATCTCTGGTGCTGGTGAGAATGCAAGGATGCTGATGGGAATGCAGGGATCTCTGGTGTGGATGGGAATGCAGGGATGCCGACGGAAAAGCAGGGATGTCTGATGCTGCTGGAGAAGCAATTCCAGCTGGAGGAGGCCAGGATGCAGCACATGGATCCTGCACTGTGCCAGCAGATTTGAGCTCTTTGAACTCCTCGTGGGTGCTGAGCGCTTCCCTTTCCTGGGATCTGCAGCAGGATCACGGATGTTGTCCGTGCAGACCTGCACAGCCCCAGTAAACCTCTCTCCGATCCCGCAGCACTTCCCTTTCCTGGGATCTGCAGCAGGATCACGGATGTTGTCCATGCAGATCTGCACTCCCCAGCAAACCTCTCTCCGATCCCCCCAGGATGACAAATCCAGTTTGGAACTTGAACGGGATCCCAAGAAACCTTCAAAGCCAAACTCCAGGCACAAAATCCCTGGGATCCGTCACTGCCTTCATTTTGATCCCAATAAAATCAAATCCTCTCCAGTCTGGTTTGGGATTGCTGAGCTGTGCAGGTGGAACAAGGAGCTGAGCTGGCCATGGCTGAGGAATTCCCTCAGGACAGGGAATTGCAGTGCTGTAAATTCCCACTTTCCCACCCCAGCCAGGGCTGAGCCCCCCAGCATTCCTGCTTTTCCCGTCTTGGATGAGGGGCTGCACCAGCTCCTCCATGTTTTCCCACTCCCAGCCCCTTCCCCAACATTTCTGGGCGCTTCCCAAGCTGTATTTGGGGTCTGGGGGGTGCTGGGATTTACCACAACATGGAAAATCTGGATCAGCAGGATGAGACCCCCGGGATCCCCCCAGCCACAGACGCCTTCCCGCAGCCTTTTCCTTATCCTACCTTTTCCAGCTGTCCCAGTTCACAGCTCCGAGCGAGTTGTTTCAAGCAGTTAATTGGTGCTAATTAATCCCAGCGTCTCCAGAGGAGTGCGCGAGGCACCGTGGGCTCCGGGAGCGACGGCAGCCGGGACACGGCGGCTCCTCCAAGGCTCTGGAAAACCGGGATTCTCCTCCTCCGGCTTCTCCAGGCCTCGGTGTTCCCCGTCTCGGCCACCTCCGGAGCTCTGTTTCATTCCAAACATCCTCTCTGTCCACACGGATCCTCCCGCTTCCCGGGAAAAGGGGTTTTTTTTGGGAAAAGGTCATGGCTGGGTGGTTGGGGATTTGGAGGTGGCTTCTCCTGCTGGCTGATGTCATTAACTCCCGTTAATTGCATTAACCTTTCTCCCAATTTCCAGGCCAGCTCCCATGGTTTATCTTTAAAAATAATTGACTTTTAGGGGAATATCAGAGAGCTGAGATTTTTTTATCAGTGTTCCCTCGTTATCAGATCCACCGCTGTTTTCCAGGGATGCTCAGCACTGGAATAAATCCAATCTTTCCTCAGGTTCTTGGGATATAATCTCCTTATGAAAAGAAAATCCTTTGTTTATTGCCAGTGCTTTTCTTTAAGGAGAATTGGGAATGCGTTTGATATCGGCCTCAAGGATTTTTAATTCAGCAACAATAAAATAAATTGGGGCAGCATCTACTGCTCGATAATTCCGGGCTGTATCCTGCTGGTTTCATTCCCATGTAACCTGGAAACGAGCAGCCAAAATCCTAATTTTTTCCCTAAGTACTTTTTCTCTCATCTCCAGTCACGGGGATCTTTAAATAAGTGGGAAAATTCCTGATTTGTGGCTGCTGCAAAGGTAGCGGGGATGCTCCGGTGCCTCCTGGCACCCTGCACTCCTCAATTTAATAAATTAGTGTGAGGTTTGCCCAAATCATCCTGAATTTATTGGGAGTTGGTGCCATCAGGAGGGTGGTTTGTTCGGAGGAAATGGGATAAAATTTTACCGAATTTATTCCCTCAGCAGCGACCTCGTGGCAGCTGTTTGGATCCCGCTTTTTGGAGGTTTCTGGGCACACGAGGGGACGCCGGAGCCCTAAACATCCCTGTGCATCCCAGTGTCACTTCCAGCGGCCTGGAAAACGGAGCTGACAGCTCCGGGACATGGCAGAGGTCCCTGCTGTTGTCACTTGTCACGGCCTCTAGCAGGACAGGGAAAAACATCCCCTTATACGTGAGGGGAAGCAAGCACGTGGATGGATGGCGGGATGCTCCGGGATGCTCTGGGGCCTTGGGATACGCATGAAATACACGTGGAATATCTAAATATACATGGAATATATTTCCCCCACCCTTGGAAGTGTCCAGGGCCAGGCTGGACGGGGCTTGGAGCGACCTGGGCCAGCGGAAGTGCCCCTGCCCACGGCCGGGGGTGGGAGTGAGATGGGCTTTAAGGCCCCTTCCCACCCAAACCAATCCAGGATTTTTACGGCTGCCCAGGCGGGAGGCAGCCGGCAGCGAGGCGCGGGCCCTGCGGCACTGCTGTCGCGACGTGCCACACGTCGCAGTAGCCCTGCAAGCCGCGTTTGTTTAACCCCGAGCTTCGCCGCCAGCAGCGCCATCGCCCTCCCAGTTGGCCCGCACTGGTCTGACTGGTGCGCGCCGCTCCTCCCGCCCGCGGCCGCGCCCGCCGCACCCCGGGGGAGGAGGGCGGCAGGTGCCGGCCCCGGGGAGGGGGAGCCGGGGCTGCCGAAGGGTTAAAGGCGGCCTTTGCTGCCCGACCCCCCCCCCGTGGGCCGGGCCCGCCGCCCGCTCCC